>OY747719.1:48305595-48309267 GCA_963556495.2 Valencia hispanica | reverse complement strand
TCAGTTAGGTATTGCTCTAACCCTAACCCTAACCCTAACCCTAACCCTAACCCTAACCCTAACCCTAACCCTAACCCTAACCCTAACCCTAACCCTAACCCTAACCCTAACCCTAACCCTAACCCTAACCCTAACCCTAACCCTAACCCTAACCCTAACCCTAACCCTAACCCTAACCCTAACCCTAACCCTAACCCTAACCCTAACCCTAACCCTAACCCTAACCCTAACCCTAACCCTAACCCTAACCCTAACCCTAACCCTAACCCTAACCCTAACCCTAACCCTAACCCTAACCCTAACCCTAACCCTAACCCTAACCCTAACCCTAACCCTAACCCTAACCCTAACCCTAACCCTAACCCTAACCCTAACCCTAACCCTAACCCTAACCCTAACCCTAACCCTAACCCTAACCCTAACCCTAACCCTAACCCTAACCCTAACCCTAACCCTAACCCTAACCCTAACCCTAACCCTAACCCTAACCCTAACCCTAACCCTAACCCTAACCCTAACCCTAACCCTAACCCTAACCCTAACCCTAACCCTAACCCTAACCCTAACCCTAACCCTAACCCTAACCCTAACCCTAACCCTAACCCTAACCCTAACCCTAACCCTAACCCTAACCCTAACCCTAACCCTAACCCTAACCCTAACCCTAACCCTAACCCTAACCCTAACCCTAACCCTAACCCTAACCCTAACCCTAACCCTAACCCTAACCCTAACCCTAACCCTAACCCTAACCCTAACCCTAACCCTAACCCTAACCCTAACCCTAACCCTAACCCTAACCCTAACCCTAACCCTAACCCTAACCCTAACCCTAACCCTAACCCTAACCCTAACCCTAACCCTAACCCTAACCCTAACCCTAACCCTAACCCTAACCCTAACCCTAACCCTAACCCTAACCCTAACCCTAACCCTAACCCTAACCCTAACCCTAACCCTAACCCTAACCCTAACCCTAACCCTAACCCTAACCCTAACCCTAACCCTAACCCTAACCCTAACCCTAACCCTAACCCTAACCCTAACCCTAACCCTAACCCTAACCCTAACCCTAACCCTAACCCTAACCCTAACCCTAACCCTAACCCTAACCCTAACCCTAACCCTAACCCTAACCCTAACCCTAACCCTAACCCTAACCCTAACCCTAACCCTAACCCTAACCCTAACCCTAACCCTAACCCTAACCCTAACCCTAACCCTAACCCTAACCCTAACCCTAACCCTAACCCTAACCCTAACCCTAACCCTAACCCTAACCCTAACCCTAACCCTAACCCTAACCCTAACCCTAACCCTAACCCTAACCCTAACCCTAACCCTAACCCTAACCCTAACCCTAACCCTAACCCTAACCCTAACCCTAACCCTAACCCTAACCCTAACCCTAACCCTAACCCTAACCCTAACCCTAACCCTAACCCTAACCCTAACCCTAACCCTAACCCTAACCCTAACCCTAACCCTAACCCTAACCCTAACCCTAACCCTAACCCTAACCCTAACCCTAACCCTAACCCTAACCCTAACCCTAACCCTAACCCTAACCCTAACCCTAACCCTAACCCTAACCCTAACCCTAACCCTAACCCTAACCCTAACCCTAACCCTAACCCTAACCCTAACCCTAACCCTAACCCTAACCCTAACCCTAACCCTAACCCTAACCCTAACCCTAACCCTAACCCTAACCCTAACCCTAACCCTAACCCTAACCCTAACCCTAACCCTAACCCTAACCCTAACCCTAACCCTAACCCTAACCCTAACCCTAACCCTAACCCTAACCCTAACCCTAACCCTAACCCTAACCCTAACCCTAACCCTAACCCTAACCCTAACCCTAACCCTAACCCTAACCCTAACCCTAACCCTAACCCTAACCCTAACCCTAACCCTAACCCTAACCCTAACCCTAACCCTAACCCTAACCCTAACCCTAACCCTAACCCTAACCCTAACCCTAACCCTAACCCTAACCCTAACCCTAACCCTAACCCTAACCCTAACCCTAACCCTAACCCTAACCCTAACCCTAACCCTAACCCTAACCCTAACCCTAACCCTAACCCTAACCCTAACCCTAACCCTAACCCTAACCCTAACCCTAACCCTAACCCTAACCCTAACCCTAACCCTAACCCTAACCCTAACCCTAACCCTAACCCTAACCCTAACCCTAACCCTAACCCTAACCCTAACCCTAACCCTAACCCTAACCCTAACCCTAACCCTAACCCTAACCCTAACCCTAACCCTAACCCTAACCCTAACCCTAACCCTAACCCTAACCCTAACCCTAACCCTAACCCTAACCCTAACCCTAACCCTAACCCTAACCCTAACCCTAACCCTAACCCTAACCCTAACCCTAACCCTAACCCTAACCCTAACCCTAACCCTAACCCTAACCCTAACCCTAACCCTAACCCTAACCCTAACCCTAACCCTAACCCTAACCCTAACCCTAACCCTAACCCTAACCCTAACCCTAACCCTAACCCTAACCCTAACCCTAACCCTAACCCTAACCCTAACCCTAACCCTAACCCTAACCCTAACCCTAACCCTAACCCTAACCCTAACCCTAACCCTAACCCTAACCCTAACCCTAACCCTAACCCTAACCCTAACCCTAACCCTAACCCTAACCCTAACCCTAACCCTAACCCTAACCCTAACCCTAACCCTAACCCTAACCCTAACCCTAACCCTAACCCTAACCCTAACCCTAACCCTAACCCTAACCCTAACCCTAACCCTAACCCTAACCCTAACCCTAACCCTAACCCTAACCCTAACCCTAACCCTAACCCTAACCCTAACCCTAACCCTAACCCTAACCCTAACCCTAACCCTAACCCTAACCCTAACCCTAACCCTAACCCTAACCCTAACCCTAACCCTAACCCTAACCCTAACCCTAACCCTAACCCTAACCCTAACCCTAACCCTAACCCTAACCCTAACCCTAACCCTAACCCTAACCCTAACCCTAACCCTAACCCTAACCCTAACCCTAACCCTAACCCTAACCCTAACCCTAACCCTAACCCTAACCCTAACCCTAACCCTAACCCTAACCCTAACCCTAACCCTAACCCTAACCCTAACCCTAACCCTAACCCTAACCCTAACCCTAACCCTAACCCTAACCCTAACCCTAACCCTAACCCTAACCCTAACCCTAACCCTAACCCTAACCCTAACCCTAACCCTAACCCTAACCCTAACCCTAACCCTAACCCTAACCCTAACCCTAACCCTAACCCTAACCCTAACCCTAACCCTAACCCTAACCCTAACCCTAACCCTAACCCTAACCCTTAACCCTTACCCTAACCCTAACCCTAACCCTAACCCTAACCCCTAACCCTAACCCTAACCCTAACCCTAACCCTAACCCTAACCCTAACCCTAACCCTAACCCTAACCCTAACCCTAACCCTAACCCTAACCCTAACCCTAACCCTAACCCTAACCCTAACCCTAACCCTAACCCTAACCCTAACCCTAACCCTAACCCTAACCCTAACCCTAACCCTACCCTTACCCTAACCCTTACCCTACCCTACCCTAACCCTAACCCTAACCCTAACCCTAACCCTTAACCCTAACCCTAACCCTAACCCTAACCCTAACCCTAACCCT